>CM057472.1:4762500-4782500 GCA_030035585.1 Dugong dugon
GAATTTCAAAGAAGATAAGTCACTTGACCATGGTCCTATAATTATTAAAACATAAAATTGATCCTAGAACCCAGATTCCAAACTAAGTCTGTTCTCAGTCTCCTAAATTGTGTTATTTTTCCTTCTTCCCAAATTAGATACACTAGGAAATTTATCCACATCGTGCCCTTTATTTTCCTCATGACATTGGAATGGAATCTGAAGTAGCCTCATTCTAAGGGAAAATACCGTATTTTTTCACAAATTATGAGCCCACATAAGTAATGCACCACACATAGAATGCACAGAGTACGCCTAGGAAAATGATGCACGAGGGGGTTGGGCATTTGGCAGAAAACCTAATCTGTGCGTTATTCGCATAAAAATACAGCAGTTAGCATTTCTGTGGCTCTCTATGGCCTCAGAGTAACCCAGTGAGGTAGGCGGGGTGCGTGAGGTGAATTTACAGTTTAGGACACTGAGCCATAGTAGATGGAAGTGATAGCAGAGGGCATGGTATCCATTGGCAGTGCTAGGATGTGAATTCATGGCTCCCAACTCCTGGTGTAGCGGTTAAGAGCTATGGATGCTAACCAAAATGTCGGCAGTTCAGATCCACCAGGAGCTCCTGGGAAACTCTGTGGGGCAGGTCGACTCTGTCCTGTAGGGTCACTATGAGTCGGAATCGACTCTTCGGCAACGAGTTTTTTTTTTTTTAACTCGTAGTCAACAGCATCATGGTGGGTAGAGTAGCAGTTAAAGAAATTGTTGGGGAAATGCTGTCAGAGTAGGATTGCAGGTTTTATAGACCTGGGCAGAAGCGGTAGATGAAGAGCTCTGTCATACTATCAATCCGCATGATTGAGACATATGCTGCTCAGCATTCTTTCTTCTTAGCATAGGACATTACCAACAGCATTTTGATTAATAATAAGCAATAGGTGGATTCCATTGGTTTATGCCTTAAAAATGGAAGTCCTTACATTTGGAAAAATCCTTTAAGTATCAAAGTACATTTCTGTTTTGCATTGTGTTTTCTAATTGTAACAATGGATCGAATAATCGCAGTGATTACTAGTTAACAGACTGAGTTGCTAAGGAAACCTGAATTTTAGTTCCACTATTTATAATCAAGCCCGGAGTCCCCCCTTCCTCAGTGAGTGAGTGAATGAGTAAATGGGTTAGTTTCATAATAAGAACCATGACTTTCCACTAAGAGTGATATTCTAGATAGCTCTGTTAATGAAGATTTCCCCAAGTGGAGTAGACGTTATCATGAAAGTATTCTTAAACAAAACTGCATAAATACTTAAAATCCTGTCATGAAAGATCAATCATCTGTAACTTATGAAGTAAGCACTATTATTAATAGGGAGGCTGGCATTATAATAAAATTATAAATTAAGATTATTAGCAGATTAAATTTTCTAAGGAATCACGAGGAGAATGTCTCCATCCATATCGTAAGTTGATGATTTTATTTCCTGAAGATATTATATAGCTTCTCTCTCCTTTCTTCCATGAATCAGTATATTCTCCCTGGCTTTGGGATAGACCATAATGCATAGTCATATCTTTTTAAAAAGAACAATATAGTTGAATGAAGTATGAAGTAAAGATGAACACTGTAGAGTTCTACTTTACCTTCTATATTTTCATCAGAGGATGTTCTCTTCTACCTGGTGTGCTTAGTTTTGTCCTCCAGAAATGGAATTATGTTTTCCTCAATGGAATTACTGATTTTTGCTCTTACTGTTTGAATGAGCTTATTAACTTCAGTTTTGAAGCAAACTGGTTTTGGGCTTTTGCAGGGTGCTGGATAGGCCATCAGTACACAGTACAACCATCTTTAAAATTCGGGGTTTAATAGAAGAAAGTGTAAGAAGGCATCAGCATGTTGTTGGGTTCTGATCAGACTTTGAGCATCCCCTTATTAACAGTACTGGAGTCCTGATTCCTTTGGAATTCATGTTGTTGATTTTTCTGCAGTTTGTCAAGAGCTATTAGAATGCTGACTATATTCTTGACACTCTGCTAGGTACTTTGGTACAAGGAATAAGGAGTAAAACACAGCCTTGTCATCAAAGCGCTCACAGCTTAGTGGTAGACATGAAGCATATGCATAATAATTATGATTCTGTATGTGCCTTTACAAGTAAAAGCATGCTAGAAGGCATCAAAAGAGAGATGCACTCTGCTTTGTAGAATTAGAGGAGGCTTCATGGGGGAGTATGGCTGCAGGTGAAGGGAATTTAAGAGAGAGAACTGTGTTAGCAAAGATACGGAATTGGAAAGTATGAAGTCTTCTTAGGAGCAGTCAGAGTTCCTAATTGAAAGCTTGTATGTACAATGGTGGGGGGGGGTGGGGAATTAAAATTGGACAGATTCATTTGGGGCCATATTATAGAAGATATTGAATTCCAGACCTAGGAATTTATATTTAAATTAGCAGGCAGTAGGAAGCCACTGGCATTTCTGAATAGCAGTGTGACATGATCAGAGATTGATTGATTGCTTGCTTGATTAATTTAATGGCAGTGCTTTTCAACAAGACAGATGTGGAGGATATTAGTTATCAAGGTGTAAAATGATTACGTGTAATCTCTAGCTCTTTTTTGTAATTCCACCCTGTTTCTTACACTCAAGAAAGCATATTGGTATACAGTTGAAGGAGAGTAATATTATTATAGAAATAAAGAAAGCAATTTTCACTTATTAAAAAATGCACTTGTTAATTTGTTAATTTACTTTGTGTTAGTTATCAATAACTTGCAACACACTTTATAATTTTTTTCCATAAATCAACTTTATTGAGGTATAATTTATATACAGTAAAATTAATCCAATTTTAGCGTACATTTCAATGAATTTTGACAAATATGTATGCCCTGGGTCCCTAGCCTTTTTTCTTCTTAACATTGTATTCTGCTTTAGGTAGAAGTTTACATAGCTAATTAATTTTCCAATCAACGCTTCTTACACAAATTGTTTCATGATCTTGGTTACAATCCTACAGTGTGTCAGCACTCTCCCCATTTCCTCCCTGGGTTCCCTGTTTCCGTTAGTCTGGTTTCCCTGTCTCTCCCTGTCTTCTCATCCTTGACTTTGGGCAAATGTTGCCATTTTGGTCTTGTATAGTCAATCGTTCTAAGGAGCACATTTCTTCACGGATGTTGTTGTTTGTTTTATAGCCCCATCTATGATTTGGCTGAAAGGTGAACACTGGGAGTGTCTCCAGTTTCAAGTTAGAAGGTTGTCTTAGGGCAATAGTCTAGGGGGTTTCTCTAGTTTCTCTCAGAAGAGTAAGTCTGGTCTTTTCTTAAATTTGAATTTTGTTGTACATTTTTTACCCATTCTACCCAAGACCTTCTGTTGTGACCCCCGTCAGAGAGATCTGTAGTGGTAGCCAGGCGCCGTCTAGTTCTTCTGGTCTCAGGTTAGAGGAGGCTGTGGTTCATGTGGGCCATTAGTCCTTTGGACTAATTGCTTCCTTGAGTCTTCGGTATGCTTTGTTCTCCTTTGTTCTGTGCTAGAAGAGACCAATAGTTGCTTCTTAGATGGCCGCTTGCAAGCTTTTAAAACCCCAGACACTACTCACCAGGCTAGGATATAGAATGTTATCTTTATGAACTGTGTTTTGCCAGTTGACCTAGATGTCCCCGAGACTGTGGTCCTTAGCCTTCATATCCGGTAGATCAGTCCTGATATCCAAATAGTTTCTATAACTGTGCCCCCTATGCTTTATTATATATACAGCTGGCCCTTCCATCCATGGGTTCCGTATCTGCAAATTCAACCAACCATGGATTGAAAATATTTGAGAAAAATAAAAGTTTAAAAAGAAGCAAAATGTAAATTTGCCACGTGCTGAGCACTATGAATGAAATGATGTGTAGGCATACCCTGCTGTAGCCTCCCACCGTTTCCCAGAGCCTCAGTCTTGGTCCAGCACTCATTGTTTGAGCATTGTCTGCCTCATGTCTTGTCATTATTCCTTAAATAATACAGTACTGTATAACAACTATTTATATAGCATTTACATTGTATTAGGCATTGTAAGTAATTTAGAGATTAAAGTATACAGGAAGATGTATGTAGGTTATATGCAAATACTGTGTCATTTTATATAAGGGAATTGAGCATCCATGGATTTTGGTATCTGTCGCGGATCCTGGAACCAATTCCATGTGGATACTGAGGGACAGCTGTATGAGTATACACGCAGCGTTTATAAATATGTGTGTAGAAATATCCACAACCATAACTAGATATGTACAAGGGTATACTCCCATACAACCCCCCTCACCTATTTAGCATACATATTAGCCTCTGTATCTACTTCTAAATTATTGATTGTTATTACTGTTGTTACAGGATTGTATATGTTACAGCATTTACTGTAGCTGCCCTTTATTCTTGCATACCGCTCAGTGTCTTCCTCTGCCTTGATCATGTTGTGCTGACTTGCCTCGTATGGTGCATTGCCTTCCCCTCTACCAGAATTAACTCATGTCAACTATCTAGTCAGTGATTCTCCCTTCTTTTCCCTCCCATACCTGGTAACCATCAAAGAATGTTTATTTCTGTGTATAAACCTGTTCTTCACTTTTTATAATAGTGGTCTCATACAATATTTGTCCTTTTGTGGTCGACTTATTTCACTCAGCGTAATGTCCCTCAGATTCATTCACGTTGTGAGATGTTTTGCAGATTCATCATCAGTGATGATGAATCTTCTGGTGTTTGTGCTTTTTTAGTTATGTTTGCTATACTGTTTATGCCGTGTATTAGGGCCGCTAGTGTTCTTATTTTTTTCTTGTCCGATCTTTATAGTTTTAGGTTTTGCATTTAGGTCTTTCATCCATTTTGAGTTGGTTTTTCTGTATAGTGTGAGGTATGGACCTTGTTTCATTTTCCTACAATGAATATCTAGTTTTGCCAGCACCGTTTGGTGAAGAGACTTTCCTTTCCCCACTTAATGGACTTTGATCCTTTGTCAAAGATCATCTGTCCATAGGTGGACAGATTTACTTCTACATTCTTGATTCTGTTCCATTGGTCTGTATGTCTGTTGTTGTACGAGTACCAGGCTATTTTGACTACCATGACTATATAGTAGATTCTGAGATCGGGGAGTGTGAGGCCTCCTACTTGGTTCTTTTTCTTTGATAAAGTTTTGCTTTTCCGAAGCCTCTTTCCTTTCCCTGTGGAGTTGGTGATTAGTTTTTCCATCTTGTTAAAGAATGTTGTTGGAATTTGAATCAGGATTGCATTATGATTGTAGATCACTTTGGGTAGCATTGACATTTTTACAATATTAAGTCTTTCAATCCGTGAGCATGGTATGTTTTCCATTCCTGTAGGCCTCTTATGGTTTCTTGTAGTAGTGCTTTGTAATTCTTTTTTGTATGTTTTTTACATCCCTAGTTAGATTTGTTCCTAAGTATTTTATCTTTTTGACAGCTATTATAAATGATATTGTTTCCCGAATTTCCTTTTCAGAGTTCTCACTGTTGGTGTAGAGAAATCCAGCTAGTTTTTGTATGTTGATCTTGTATCTATTAATCTGCTGAATCCTTCTATTAGTTCCAGCGGCTTTCTTTTGGAGTCACTGGGATTTTCTATGTATAGGATCATGTCATCTGCAAATAGGGATAGTTTTACTTCTTCCTTACTCATTTGTATGCTCTTTATTTTCTTTTCTTGCCTTATTTCTCTTGCTAGGACTTCCAGAACAATATTGAATAGAAGTGGTGATAAAGGGCATCCTTGTCTGGTTCTCGTTCTCAAGGGGAATACTTTCTGACTCTCTCTGTTGAGAATAATGTTGAATGTTGGTTTTGTGTAAATTCTTGATTATGTTGAGGAATTTCCCTTCTATTCCTATTTTGCTGATAGTTTTTATCAGAAAGGGTGTTGAACTTTATCAGATGCCTTTTCTGCATTGATCAAGATGATCATATGATCCTTGTCCTTTGTTTTATTTATGTGGTGGATTACGTTGATTCATCTTCTAATGTTGAATCATCCTTGCATACCTGATGTGAAACCCACCTGGTAGTGATGCACTGTTTTTTAAATATGCTGTTGAATTCTATTGGCTACTATTTTGTTGAGAATTTTTGCATCTATATTCATAAGGGATATTGGTCTGCAATTTTTTTTTTCCCACGGTGTCTTTGCCTGGCATTGGTATCAGAGTTATGCTGGCTTCATAGAATGAATTCAGGAATATTCCTTCCTTTTCTATGTTCTGGAATACTTTGGGTAGTATTAGTGTCAACTCTTCTCTGAATATTTGGTAGAATTCACTGGTGAAGCCGCCTAGGCCAAGGCTTTTTTTTGTTGGGAGTTTTTTTTTTTTTAATGACCTCTTCAATTTCTTCTTTTGTTATGAGTCTGTTCAGATTTTCTACCTCAGTTTGTGTTAGTTTGGGTGGGTAGTGTATTTCTAGAAATTTGTCCACTTCTTTTAGGTTTTCAAATTTGTTGGAGTATACTTTTTCATAATATTCTGTTATGATCCTTTTTATTTCAGTTGGTTCTGTGGTAATTCACCCATCTCATTTCTCATCTGGGTTATGTACATCTTCTCCTTCTTTTCTTTTGTCAGTTTGTCCAGCCGTTGGTCAATTTTATTGATGTTTTCAAAGGGATCAACTTCTAGTCTTATTGATTCTTTCTATTGTTTTTGTTTTCTAATTTGTTTAATTCTGCTCTAATCTTCATTTTTTCTTTCTTCTGGTGGCTGTGGGCTTCTTTTGCTGCTGTTTTTTCTTTTGTTCCAGTTTTTTCTTTTGTTCCAGTTGTAGGATTAAGGGATTAATTTTAGACCTTTTGTCTTTTTTGATCTATGTGTTTATTGCTAGAGATTGACCTCTGAGTACTGCTTTTGCTGCATCTCAAAGGTTTTGGTATGTTGTGCTTTCATTCTCATTTGATTCTAGCAATTTTTTATTTCATTTTTAAGTTCATCTATTACACAGTGATTTTGAGCAAGACATGATTCAGTTTCCATGTATTTGATTTTTTTTCCATTTTCTTCTTGTTATTGATTTCTAATTTTATAGTGTTGCGATCAGAGAAGATACTTTGTACTATTTCGATATTATTTAATTTATTGAGACTTGCTTTGTGGCCTAGAATGTGGTCTGTTCTGGAGAATGATCCATGTGTGTTTGAGAAGGATGTGTACTGTGCTGCTGTGGGGTGGAGCGTTTTGTGTATGTTTATGAGGTCAAGTTGGTTGATTGTGATGTTTAGATCTTCTGTATCTTTGTTGAGTTTCTTTCTAGTTTTTCTGTCCTTCCTCGAAAGTGGTGTGTTAAAAGTCTCTACTATTATTGTGGAACTGTCTATTTTTCTTCTCAATGCTGTTAGACTTTGTTTTATGTATTTTGGAGCTCTGTCATTGGGTGTATAAATATTTATTATGGTTATGTCCTGTTGGTGGATTGAGACTTTAATCATTATATAATGCCCGCCCTTGTCTTTTGTGGTGGATTTTGCCTTAAAGTACATTTTATCAGAGATTAATATTGCCACTCCTGCTCTTGTTTGGATACTATTTGCTTGATGTATTTTCCATCCACTGATTTTTAGATTATATCTTTATGTCTAAGGTGTGTCTCGTGTAAACAACATATTCATATGGGTCATTTTTTTTTAATCCATTCTGTTACTCTATGTCTATTGACTGATCCATTTAACCCATTTATATTTAGTGTGAATATTGCTAGGTATGAATTAACTGCTGTCACTTTGTTGTGCTTTTTTTTTTGCATGTGTGGTCTTGATGTTTTCTTTTTTAAGCTTGCTTTTCTGTACTGAGTTCTTTTAGCTTATGGAGTTTCTTTTCCTTTCCTTTGTTGTTGTTGCTTTTGTGTTTATTGAGTTTTTATGATTTTCTTCTTTTTTATTTTGATGAGTAGATTTATTAATTTTTTCTTGATTACTCTAAAATTTACCTTTGTCTTCCTAGGTTTAAAACAGTCTGTTATATCTTGATATTGCCTTGACTTCCTCTCCATATGGAAGTTCTGTAACTAAACCATTTATTCCCTCCTTTATTTCGACGTTGCCATCATTTACGGATTGACAGCTCTGTTTCCCTTTTTTCAGTCTTGTAGCTTTATTTTTGAGAATTCTTTATCTTGGTTGATATTTGGGTAATGCTGTCATGCGTCTTATTCTCAGGTTCTTGTCTGGTGGTGTTGTTTCTCTGTCTGAAGGACTGCCTTTAATTTTTCTTGTAAGGTTAGTCTAGTTTTTACAAAATTCCTTTTATTTCTGTTCACCTGGAAATGTCTTAATTTTGTCATCATATTTGAGAGACAATTTTGCTGTATTTAAAATTATTGGTTGGCAGTTTTGTTTTGTTTTTTTTTCTTTCAGGGTTTTATATATGTCATCCCATTGCCTTCTTGCCAACATGGTTTCTGCTGAGAAATCAGAGCTTAGTGTTATTGGTTCCTCTTTGTAGGTGTTAGTTCATTTTTCTGAAGCTGCTCTCAGGATTCTTTTTTTTGTCTTTGGGTTTGGAAAATTTGATTATAATATGTCTTGGTGACTTTCTTTTGAGGTGTATCCAGTATGGGTTCTTGAGCCTCTTGGATGGATATCGTCTCATCTTTCATGCTATTCAGGAAGTTGTCTGCCAGCAAATCTTCAAAACGTTTTTCTGTGCTTTTTTTTTTTTTTTTTTTTTTTTTTTGTCTCCTTCTGTTTTGGAATTCCTGTTCCATGTAAGTTATTCTTCATGGTGTCCCACATAACTCTTAGGCTTTCTTCATTCTTTTTTTTTTTTTCCTAAATATTTCTCAAACAAATTAGTGTCAAGGGATTTGTCCTCTATTTTACTGATTCTGTTTTTCATGGAGTCAGTTCTGCTCCTGTGTCCTTTCATTGAGTTATCTATTTCTGAAATTTTTTTGTTAAACTTCTGGATTTTTGTTTGCTGTTTTTGTATGGTTTCTAGTTGTCAGTTTATGTGATCATTTTGTTCTTGTATTGTTTTCCTGAGTTCATCTAGGGATTTTCTGTGTTTTCCTTGGTTTTGTCTATGCTTTCCTTGGTCTGTTTGAGGACCCTATATGTAAGTCTTTCGAATTTCTTATCAGGTGGTTCCATTACTGTTTCTTCCTTAGGAAGGTTTTCTGTCTCTTTACTTTGGTAACTTGCTTGAGCCATCTTTTCCAGTTTATTTAAATGATTTGATATTGTCTGCTGTCTCTGAGACATTAAGGTGTTATTTGTTTATGATTTTTTGTTTTGTTTTGATGTATCGATGCAGGTGGGTTGGGTGTGCTTTGCTGATCATTTGTTTGGCAGCACAGGAGTGTTCACCACCTGTCTCCAGGTTGGTGTGGCTGTAGTGGGCAGGGCAAGACTGCTTCACTGTTCACTGTGCATGAGAGATGGCTGTGGTTGTGTTTGGTGGCTGCTGGCTGGCGCCTGCCTCCAGTGCAGTGGTGTGAGAACACTCAAAATCATGGGGGTGCTCCTTCCACCCACTCAACAGGGCGGCAGGCGAGGGCTGGTGTGTGCAGCCAGGGAGTGTGAATGCTCTTGCTCTGCCCACTCAGCAGGATGGTGCACAAGGGGCAGAGATGGGCAGGATAGGCGACTGGGGAGTCTGCAGGCGCTCTCTTCAGCAAGGGAGGCACAGAGCGTGTGGCTAGGGAGCATGCAGGCACTCTTCCTGGTGAGTGACGCGCAGAGCGTGTGGCTAGGGAGCGTGCAAGCACTGTCTGGCAAGGGAGGCACAGAGGGTGTGGCTAGGGAAGGTGCAGGTGCTTTCTCTGGCATGAGTGGGGTGAGGCAGTGCCTGGGGAGTGTGCAAGCACTTTCTGTGGCCCAGGATGGGCAGGGCAAGTGCAGGGTCTCTCTCTGATGGGGAAGGGGCAGGGTAGCCAGCCAGGGTTGTGCAGGTGTTCCTTATGGCAGGGAAGGAGCAGTAATAGTGGCCGAGGAGTGTGCAGGTGCTCTCTCTGACAGGGGGAAGTTTGGGGCAAATGGCTGGGGTGCACGAAGGTACTCTTCAGCAGGTGAGTGGCTGGGTAGGTGTCCAGAGAGCACACGGGCGCTCTCTTCGGCAGGTGAACGACTAGACGGACAGTTGGAGAGTATGTAGGCTCTCTCTCTGATGGGGGCAGGGTCAGGGCAAATGGCTGGGGAGTGTGCAGGCACTCTCTCCTGTGAGGGAGGGGTGGGGAAGGTGGCCAGAGCATGCTTTCTCTCTGCCTCTTGCCTGGTAGGCAGTGGAGAGGGGGTCAGTGGATGAGACTGGGTAGGGGGACGGAGAAAAGGAAAAAGAAGAAAAAGAAAAAGAAAAAATAAATAAAAGGAAGGGCTCGTACTAAGATCGCTGGCAGTGGAGGTGGTAGGGATGTGGGTGGTTTGTGCTGCCAGTCACCAAGGTGGTAGAGAAATGAAGAGCGTACTGTACGGTCACAGGGAGAAGGTGCCTGTGCACTTCCCACTGGGCAGTCAGTAATCGGTACCTTGCTTCACTCCAGGTGCATCTACACAGTTTCTCTGTCTCCTCTTGGGCACTCGGTATTGTTGCCTTCCTGTGCTCCTCAGCAAGGATCACTGCTGGCTGTGTTTGAAAATGTCCACACTGTGCCAGGCTGGCACTTCCTCCTTGTTTCTCTCCTTGTTTGCTGTCCTTGTTCAGTTTCTTCTTCTTTCTAATTGGCGCTTGATCTGATTCTGTATCCTTTCAATTGATGATAAGGACTCCAGGTCTGTCATCTATATTTGTTTCACTTTGTTTCTTGGGTCTTTGCTATAGAGGAACAGCATGGTGCATCTGACTAGGCCACCATCTTGGTACCACCTCTACACTTTATAATTGATCATGACAAGAACTGTGTATTGTGACAGCAAGTAAGAATTACGATTTGAAGAAGATAATCTGTAACACTCTATAGGATAGATTTGAAGTGAGGAGATACTGAGTATGATGAGAGAGATCAGTTAATAAGCTATTGCAGTGTCCTTAGAAAACTTAATGCAGGTCCGATTTAGGGTTCGCAATGGAAGTGATAGAGTATATAAAGTCTATAGGGCATAACCGGTTACTGGATACTCGTGGTGAAGAATAGAAAGGAGCCTAGCATTAATTTGAGATTTCAAACTAGGGTATCTCATATTAATAGAAATAGGAGTTATTTGAAGTTGGGGTAGAAGGGAGATTGAATTCAATTTGGGCATAATAAATTGAGGTTCCAGAGCACATCTTAATAAATTGTACAGTAAACTTGGGAATATGAGGCTCTTTCTTGGGAGCACAGTGTAGATTTGTGAGACATCTATAAATGAAATGATCTTTCTAACACACTTCAAATAGGAGGAGTTGCTCTCCATTGTATGTGTGAACCCTCGTTTGATTCTTAATTACTCAAGTGATTATTTAATCTGTAAAATTATTAATGGAATTTCCACTTCCATGGTTCCTGTGATGGTTAAGATTGTGTGTCAACTTGACTGGGCCATGATTCTCAGTGTTTTAATGTAATCACGCCCATGACTGAATATACTGTGAGTAGCCAATCAGATGAAAGGGAGTCTCCTTGGGGGTGTGGCCCACATCTGTATATAAGCAGACATTCTGGCTTTTTGCTCTCTCTCGATCCTGCGGCTGCTTCCTGTCGTCTCATCTCCCGGTCTTGGGACTTGAGCTGTCAGCTTATCTGCCGATCCTGGGATTTGTCGATCTGCACACCCTGTGAGTGGGAGCCCTGCTCTCCGACCTTCTGATCTTGGACTTGCCAGCTTCTGCAGCTGTGTGACTTGGGAGAGGCTTCTACCGTGATCCACGGACTTGGGATGTTCTAGCCTCTACAATCACGTGAGCTGTTTCCTTGATATAATCTCTCTCTATATATATATTTATACACTTTATTCGTTTTGCTTCTCTAGAAAACCCAGCCTAAGACAGTTCCTTAAATTCTTCTGTCCCCTAAATGGCAGCAGAGTGAATGTAAGGAGTTGGTGCACATTCCAGGAGTGAGTGCCTCATTGAGAGGAGGTAAATGCATGAGCATCTTTAGCTCATTATAGATAGGAATGCTTCCAGTGCTTTGCAGACCTCTTGTTTGTTGATTACACATCTATTAAGTGGCAAATATTGTTTCCTAACACATTGCACCTGTGTGCCTTTCAGCTTTTTATATAATTTTAAAACATTGAGAAAAGTTGTAATTAAAAGACTTTTCAAGCTTCTACATGATGCTGTGTTTTCACTTTCTTAAAAGCTCTGTTGTATCCTGTTCTGTCCTTTGATGCTTGTTGGTCTAGACAATTCAGGTGAGATTTCAGGGGTAGGAATTTGAGCTTATTTCGGACTCTCAGCTTTTGTTGATTAAAAATTGTGTCTGTGTCTAGGCGTTCTCTTGTTTCTCTTTATAGACTTGCTTTTCTACAACTAGTGGAATGAGAAAATGACTTATTTTCCCTAGTTTGAAAAAGAAGTATAGAAACATATTCATTGCATGATAAATGTTAATGATAATGATTATACCGAAAGCTTTTGTCATTGAAGCTCAGAATTGAAAATTAGATTCCAACTATGCTTTATATACAGTGTAGTCAGTGGCATTTAATCAACTCTGTATTATCCATGATAATGGATACAAGCAGAAGATGGTTACCTGAAATTCAAAAATTAATCTACCTTGGCTATTAATGTTGATATCTTACTGAATTTCTTATAAATCCTGCTAAGTACAGAAAATTTTGACTGATTGATGTTCCTTCCCTTATATTTTTATGGACAACTCACAAGAAACATTTTAATATATAAAAAACAAACTATCAGTGAACAGGTTGTTAGGGAGGAGGGGGACTAGGGTGAGAGAGGTAGTCAGGGCAGGACCAAAGGGATTGCAGGATCGATTTACAACCTGAAGAAACCAAAGTAATCAAGGATTGATGATGTATGTTTTGTTGTTGCCTGGTCTCAATAGAAATACCTAGTTTGCCCCCCTCTGTGGAGCTTTTAGGAAACCTGCTAGCACGGTGGTTACGAGCTCAGCTGCTAATCAGAAGGTCGGCAGTTAGAATCTACCAGCCACACTTTGGAAACCCTATGGGCAGTTCTACTCTGCCATATAGGGTCTCTATGAGTCAGAATCGACTCAGTGACAATGGGTTTGGTTTTATCATTATTATTTTTTGGTAGAGCCTTTGTCTCAAGAAGGATCCAGAAGTAGAAATTGATTCATATGTGTATGGTGCTTATGTCTGCCAAATTTTCTGCTACAGTCCTGATTTCATGGAATTTTTTTTTTTAAGTGATTTAAAAATTTACAATAATGTGGAATTATTTTAGCACTTACTTTTTAAAAATACTTTTATATTTCATAGATTGAGACATGAGAAAAACCCTTTGTTAGTCAATGTTTCTTGTTTTTTTGTTTGATATGGGATGTTGATGATCGACACTTTTGGTCATTCCAGAGTATTTTTTGGGTAACCATGTTGATTTGATTTTTTCCTTTAGAAACACAATCACTTACTAGAGATACTTTTTGTTATCTTATGGGAATTAGTTAATTTGGATGCCCAATTAAAAGGGATTATCCCTTTTAATTAAAGAACAATTTCTTATCTTACGTTTGACTAGGGGACAGAACTGTTGCCTAGATCGCTCAAGACACTAAGTCTTTTTCCTGACAATTTTATGATTATGGGATGGAACGTGAGGTAGATTAAATTTAATGATATTTTCCCCCCAAATAATGAAGTGCATTTGACTGAGAATTTTAGTGGCGGGTATTTTCGGGTGGGTGAATTACTAAATTGAGTTGCCTTTAAGCCTAGCCTCTTTGCCACTGTTCCCTTCTGTAGTCTACTGACCTTTTTCTATGTCCCATCCCTGCTAACACTTGCCTGTCTCCCCACCATACATACATACTTATCAGAGACTGCAAGAGAGGAAGAAAGGTTTTGTTGTCAAAACAGTGTTCTTCTATCATGTTGCAACACTCTTGTGTAGATCTGGTACTGAACCCCATGCTGTTTTCTCTCATTTAGTTTTAAGCCTTGGATGCCATATTTGAACCTCAGTATTTAGTCATTTTCAGCCTAATCCATTCTTTCTCCAAAGTACTTCTCAACTTCAATTTTGCTATTTCTTCTTGAGTTAGGATGCCCCATACTGTCCCATTCTATGAATAGCTCATGCCTTGGCTCCCATTGTGTTTCTGCCACCTCATCCTCTGGCTTAGATCACCTTTTAGTTTTAACCCTCCCTCACAGGCTGCATCTTTATTTGGTTATTAGCTGCTTAATGCAATTCAAGAAGCAATAATAATAATATAAGGTATTTATATCCCAGTTGCCATCGAGTTAATTCTGACTCATGGTGACCCCGTGTGTGTCAGAGTAGAACTGTGCTCTATAGAATTTTCAATGGCTGTGAACTTTTGGATGTAGATCACTCCTCTGGGTGGGTCGGAACCACCAACTTTTCCATTAGTAGTCAAGTGCTTAACTGTTTGTGCCCCCCATATAACACGTATTATATGCCAGGTAAGAAACCCTGGTGGCACAGTGGTTAAGTGCTCAGCTGCTAACCTAAAGGTCAGCGGTTTGAACCTACCAGTCGCTCTGTGAAGACCCAGCAAGCTGTTCCCGTAAAGATTACAGCCTAGGAAACTCTATGGGACAGTTATACTCTGTCCTGTAAGGTTGCTATGAGTCGGAATCAACTCGACAGCACACAACAATAACAATATGCCAGGTATTTTCTAAGTACCTTACCTCATGGGACCTTCAACTCTGTAAGGCAAGTAGTAGTATTATCCCCGTTTACATATGAGGAAACCAAGGCCTAGAGAGCTAAAATATTTGCCCCAGGTCACACAGAAAGTAGTGACTATGTAATTCCAGAGTTCATGTGCCTATTAAGGTAAGCTGCCTTCCTAGGAAAAGAACTTACTTTGTGTCGTACAACTTTGTGTTGTGAAACTTGTGTGGCTAAATAGTTTTCATGATTCAGAAAGCTTTTAAGTCAACGCTTTACTTAACAAATGTTATTACCTGGATATAATCTTATCACATTTCCCAGTGTAACCAAAAAGAGTTCTTATTTTTTTGTAACTCCCAAACAGACTTTGAAATGCTTGTGGAATTCATTTACTTATGTCATCTAGCACTGTTTGTCTTTATAAAAAGGAGTTTTAACATAAGTGCTTAACCTTTGCTTCTTAATGATGAGCTTTTAAATTGTTGTTGTGGTGACATAATTAGGTGTAACACCTAAAATGCTATGTGTGTATAGCTATAAAAAGAAAGTAATGGGATCTAGGACTGACAGTAAAGCTGTATCTAGAAAAAAAAATCCTATGGAAGGTTGAAATTGAATGTGGTAACTGCAATTATCTAAAAGGAAGTCTATTATCTTATGATAAAACTGTCAAAATAATGATTGGGTACTCCCACAAATTGTTCAGAGGATCAATAAAACCAATGTTACGTCACGGTTTGAGAATTTAGGAATTCCACTTTCTCCTCATTCATGAGAGGATGTTCACAGATTTAAGAATGAGATCATTATAAGTTCTTTATTTTTTCCCCCTTGCTTATTTCATAGTTTTTGGAGAAAATATTTTTGCTTATGAAGCTTGATGAACAACATTCTTGGACAAAGTAAATGGTATTTATTCATTAACCAGATAAAAATAGACAATATGAGCTACTTTCTTTTCCTTTGTATGGATGGATGGAAAATACAACATTTTGCGTAGTTTCCTTTCTTGATGGTGGACAATTTCTGTTTCATTTATAGCCCATGTCTTGGCCTTTTGGATCCTACTTGATCAGTGATGTCAACGTATACAAGCTAACCTCTGTATTTTAATGGGGATTACCAAACTTGTTCTTGCTAAAACTACTGTATGTCATGAATGTTTTGTCATCTTCATGAAATCTTAGTTTCTTAGTGTTCCTATAACAGAAATACCACAAGAGGGTGGCTTTAAGGAACAGAAATGTATTTTCTCACAGCTTAGGAGGCTGGAAGTTAAATTCAAGATGCCAGCTCTAGGGGAAGGCTGTCTCTGTCCACTCTGGAGAAAATTCCTTGTCTCTCTCAGCTTTTCTTCCTAGATTCCTTGTGATTTCTAAGTGACATCACTCTTTCCTTATCTGTACTAGCTTTTTTCTGTGCTTAATCTGCTCTTTTATATCTAAAATGATTGGTTTAAGACACACCCTACATTTAAAAAACCTCATTAACAT
Organism: Dugong dugon; assembly: GCA_030035585.1. NCBI lineage: Eukaryota > Metazoa > Chordata > Mammalia > Sirenia > Dugongidae > Dugong > Dugong dugon. The sequence continues at coordinate 4,778,728 of CM057472.1, forward strand.
AACAAAGAAAACCTATTCCCAAATGGAATTGTATCCACAGGTATAATGGTTAGGATTTACAACACATATTTTGGAGGGAAAATTCTATCCATAACACTACTCAATCTTCCATCTCTCATTTTTGTTTTTCAGTCGAAGAAGACATTTGAATATAACTAATAAAAGACTAGTTTTTGGTGGGTTCAGTGTTCCTTGTTGCATTGGTTCATCCCCTGGTCTCACATCCATAAGTATTTGTTTACTTGACTTAAATATTTTGTGGATCATGTACTTACCATTTACTTAGGACTCTGAGATTGAAAGGTACTGTAGAATTTTGTAGATAACTTGTAGAACATTTGAATAGAACTTTATAGTTTATAAAAATTTTGATACTTTTATTTGATCCACATAACTACTCTTTGACATAGATAGGGCACGTGTTATTATTGCAGTTTTATAAATGATAAAGTGAAGTTCAAGATAAGTGGCCTGCCTGATCATACAGTTAGAAAGGCCACCAGATAGGACTTGAACTTGGATCAGCCAAGACTGTGTGCTCCTCTGCTTACCCAGGTTAAGTGCCTGAATGTACGAAGGGACAGACAGACACAATGGACTAATGAAAGAACCTGGATCTTCTGATTCCAGAACTTTCCTCATTCTGTTATTGAGCAAATGTGAGTTAACCACATCTTTTAATAATTGCCCAAGTGCTTCGTTTCTCTCAGTGTCAGAAAAGTTTTTCTTCTTTCTACCTAAACTTCATCTATTACAATTTGTCTGTTTCCACTTGAGTTGGAATCCCAGTTGGATCCTATACTAGCTGTGTCTCCTTGGGTAACTTCTTCAGGTGCCATCATTTGCTCTTCTTCAGAATTGGATAACAACATCTGCCTTTCAGTGTTACATAGATTGAAGTTGATTTTGTAAAATATCTAGCATGGTGCTTGGCATGTAGTAGGCTCTCTAATGATAGTGGTTTTTGTAGCAAATAAATAATTATTTGAAGGATATGAAGGGACCAACTTAAACCCTTCCCTTTCTTTAGGTACTCTTGGACTTTGAATTCTCTGATAATTTTGGAGATCCTTTTCTGAAACCTCTGGAATTATTTTTTATAATACTTCATATGGGGAAAAAAATTAATTATGGTCTTATCAAAGCCACATAGAATGGGGAACCAGCCTCAATTTCCGGGATTCTTTGCTCCTATTTTTATATCACAGTTTTCCAATTTATTTTGTCTTTTAATAACAAAGCAGCAACATATATTTAGGTCTATCTATGTATCTGTATGGATATTTATAACGTTTTTATTTCTATAATTACTCATAATTATGTCTTATACTCCTGGAATTCTTAATCATAGCCAGCAGTCTCTCCTAAGCATTTCCTGCAGTATTCGGTGGTAGTGGAAGGAATAAATTTGTCACGAGGTTGTTTCTGGGGGCAACTCTGCTAGAAAGCTTTTACTTTTTGAAATAAAAATTTCATCTTAGAATAATTTTAGATTTACACAAAAGTTACAAAGATGGTACAGAAATTTCCTCCTATATTCCTCACCCAGTTTCAGTTACCCCTAATGTTACCATCTTAAATTTCTATAGTATATTTGTCACAACTAAGAAACCTACATTGGTACATTAATATTAACCAAGCTCCAGTCTTTATACAGATTTCACCATTTTTTCCATTAATGGCCTTTTTCTGTTCCAGGATCTAATCCAGGATACTATTTTAGCTGGAGCCCTGGTGGTGCATTACTTAAGAGATCAACTGCCGAAAAGGTTGGCAGTTTGAATCCACCAGGCAGACGCTCCTTGGAAACTCTGTAGGGCAGTTTAATCTGTCCTGTAGTGTCACTATGAGTCAGAATCGACTGACGGCAACGGGTTTGTTTTTTTTTTGTTGTTGTTGTTACCTGATATATAGTTCCCCCCAATTCTTTCTCAGTTTGTAGGTTGTCTTTTCCCTTTGTTGAGAAGGTAAATTTTTTTAAAGGCAGATCTGATTTTGATTCTTTTCCATCCTTCAGTTACCACTTTTTCATAAACTATCAAAAATGCTGGCTAGTCAGTGACTGCTTTTGTATGCAAGGCATCGGTTAGGAGACAATCATATGATCTGTTTATTTGATTTATTTTCTAATTATTTCGTCTTTCAATCTTAGTTTTTCTGCCTTTCAATTCTAGCTGTTCCCATTGCATTTTCAGACAATTTGGTAAGAATGAGAAAGAAAAAAAAAGTATGCCTTGTTTAAGAATAGTCCTTGAAGTAATATTTTGCATATTTAATTACTTCTATTTAGGGTTCCGAACCCATCCAGCATCTCCATGGGAGAAAAACCTGGCGATCTGCTCCTGTAAAGATTACAGCCTAGAAAACTTTATGCAGCGATTCTGTTCTGTCACACGGGGTCACTATGAGTCAAAATCAGCTCGATGGTAACAACAACGACAACATTTAGGGTTTTAGCATTTTTATTCATGTGGTGAAAGAAGCTAAATAAGAGTAGAGAACACTGATGTTGTAATTTGAGGTAGAGTTTCTTCTTACCACTCACAGTATTCAACAACATATTCCCTGTGTCTATATATTCACATATATAGACATTCACATATCAACATATTCACTTGTCTATAGTCATACCTGAAACAAAGAAAAGTGCAAACTCCTGAATTATTGGTAAAATGTAAAAATGGGACCATTATTATGTGGCCCTCTTTTCTGGTATTAAGGAATAGATCATCTGCCCATTCCAGTGCAGGCTAGATGTCGTCCTGGGGAAGGTCTTTCCACCTCTGGGGATGAAGGAAGCAGGCTGCACTCTTTGCTCATGGAACCATATGTCTGTTGTCTGTTTTTTGAATCAGCACGGCATCCGCCATGTTCTTTGTCTGTGTCTGCTTGCCTGGCCTTTTGATTGGAAGATAGGAAGCCATATCTTTAGCAGACGTACGAAAAGCAAAAGGACTGGGGAAATGCGGTAGACAAATGGGTGACAAAGGGGCAGATTTTATTTTCAAAATTCCCTTAGTTTTTTATCATTCTCTGATATTAGCTGTATAGATATACATATATATGCTTATTTATGTATATATTTATATATAAAGATGTATGTATTTTCTTTCTTTTGTCTCTACCCTGTGGAAAGCTGAGTGCTCTGGCTGAGCTGGGTTATCTGCCCTCAAGAGACTTATACTCTCGCTGGGTAGATGAGGTTCTCACACAGACATGCTTTCAGTTTAAATAAAAATCGTTACTCAGCAAACACATTAACCAGCTTCTTTGGGGAGACCTGAGGACAGTTTGGTAGCTAGGAGTTAGCTTATTTGCCAGGCGTTTGTTTAGGAAACCCTCAGAGAGATGGACTGACAGAATGGCCGCAACAATGGACTCACACACACCAGTGATCATGAAGATGGCACAAAACCAGGCAATATTTAGTTCTGTTGTACAGAAGGTCGCCATAAGTCAGAGCCGACTTGATGGTAACTCACAACAAGTTCTGTTGTACAGAAGGTCACCATAAGTCAGAGCCGTCTTGATGGTAACTCACAACAAGTTCTGTTGTACAGAAGGTCGCCGTAAGTCAGAGCCGACTTGATGGTAACTCACAAGTTCTGTTGTACAGAAGGTCGCCATAAGTCAGAGCCGACTTGATGGTAACTCACAACAAGTTCTGTTGTACAGGAGGTCTCCGTAAGTCAGAGCCGACTTGATGGTAACTCACAAGTTCTGTTGTACAGAAGGTCGCCGTAAGTCAGAGCCGACTTGATGGTAACTCACAA